>CM053029.1:306467257-306482815 GCA_028564925.1 Lithobates sylvaticus
AAAATAATGGTGGACACACAAAATATTGAAACTTTGGGCCCAATTTGGACATTTTCACTTAGGGGTGAACTCACTTTTGTTGCCAGCAGTTTAGAAAATTAATGGCCGTGTGTTGAGTTATTTTGGGGGGACAGCAAATTGACACTGTTATACAAGCTGTACACTCACTACTTAACACTAAAGAAATTATACTTTGCTATAATGTAGTCACATTAAAAGATATAATAAAATATTTACAAAAATGTGAGGGTGTGCTGTGTGAGATACTCTATATGAACAAACAAGCCTAAAACAAGAACAGATTAAATATATCCTCGAAGGCCTAAAGATGGCGATGGAGAGCAATTATTTCTGGTACAAAAACAATTATGTACAAACTAAGGGAGTGGTGATTGGTGACGCTCGGAGCATAGTAAGCTCCCATCTGTTTATGAACATGTGTTTGATCGACACTGTAAATCTGTTCTTCCTCCCACAACTTACATTTTACAGAAGCTACATAGACGATCTGATTATCCTATGGGAAGGCTCTGAAGAATCCTGAAATACTTTCTTTGAAAATATTAATCAAAATAATTATGGCACTACCTTCCCTGGGACTTGGAACCCCCAACAGATGTATATTTGTAAATCCAAATAATCTAAGAGAAAAGACAGATTGTATACCAAAACCTTCTTCAAACCAACCGACAGGAACGGGTATATACCCACTTCCAGTTGTCACCATCTGTTGGAATCAAACATGAATGTTATTTTTCTAAAGTTCTACACCTCTGAGAAATGTGGCCCCAAACAAGATCTGCATAGCAAAAGGAGTTATCTTCAGCCCACCTGGTGTGCATGAAGCTTCAAATAGATTGAGGACTAAGATAGCCTGGGGCACAGACTGCAGCAGGACAGTCATGGATTGTCATGGGAGCAATGATTGGGGCAGCTAGGATTGGCAAGGGGGGGAGTTTGAATGAGTGAGCTTGGTAAAAGGAATTCGCAGAGAGCTCTTCTCTCTGTTTTGCTGGGAATCCCTGACCTGAGAAGGTGTCTCTAGTCACCTCATGGTCTGGCGGCCATTTTTCGAGACTACAAGGAGGGCCCTGTGATAAGTATCTTTGATATTCTTGTATTATATGATTTGATTGTAAGCCTTGTGATATTGTAATGTCTTTTATTACTTTATGTTAGCATTCCTGATTCTTGGGAAATAAATAAGATAGTGTGTTATTAGCAGCAGTTTGTGTTTGGTTTCATAGCTAACCTCGTATTATTGTGATACTAACAGTAGCATGCGCTCATAGGTTTAACAGACTAACAACATTATAGGGACTAGACAAATTAATACATAGATATAAGTATTATAGCGCGTACTTCATATGGCACCCCACAAAGGCGTGTAGAATGTATTTTTACACAGAATCCACAGACTAATGTATTTTTGTTTTGAGTCCTGGTAATCAAAGACACCCAGAACTGAAAATTGTCTCTCGTGTGGACAAGATTGGCGCTGGCTCGCAAATTCTGAAACCACGCTTGGATGATCATAAAAACTCATCAGTTAGCGATATATGTATATGTATATATATGTTAAATGTTGTATTGCTAATGCAAAGTGTTAGAATACTTGTAGCTGGTCAAGAGGGCTGATCACCCTTGGTTAAAGATTGACAGGAATTACCATACATCTTTGACGAAAAGTGGGAGAAATAGATTGTTATTTTCAAGTTTTTTTTTTACGTTTTTATTTTTTTGCATTTTTACCCATGTGGCAGGAAGGCCTAACAGGATTTTTACCCTAACAGGAAGGCATTGTGTCTTAGAATGTGCCTTGTGTCTTGTTGTAAAACTACAAGTAACAAATTTGTGTTTAAACGGATGTGTATCTGTTTTTTTTTTTTGTTGGTTGTCTATCTGTATTGCATTGTGTAAGCAACTGGTTGAGCAACTTCAATGTGGGTAGGCTAATTAGCATATCAATGGAAGTCATTGAAAGTTTCGTTAACAAACATCAGCTGATAATGCCACAGTAAATGTGGTTAGTCTTTTCAATGGATAGGCAAAAGTTGTATTATTTAGAATGATATCAAGTAAAAGTGATAATGAATGAAGAATCTTGAATGCTAGGGGAGCGATTATTTTTTTTATTTTTATTTGTTTCCCGTGAGTTGTAAGAGCTAACGATAATTGGGTTTGGTTTAGTACTCAGTGCAGTGTTGGAACGTTAGTACAAATAGAAGTGTGGATTGTGTGCTTGTGAGAATGGAACTTGTGTATACATATGTTAAGAAGTACGCCTCTGCCAGTTATCATTCATGTGCAGATGAACCTCTTAAAAGCCAGTGTAATGTACTAGTGTCTCAGTGTCAGCAACAGAATAGCAGATTACTGGGTAAGCAGCTAAAAAAGAAAGCGAAAAAGGAAAAATTGGCTAATGAGATTGCAGTGTTGCTCAGAATTAAAGTTATATCTGAGCACATGGGGGAGAAGTGGGAAGCAGAAAGGAGACATCTCGGGGAAGATATAGATGGAATCAGTGGAAAACTTCTAAGGCTTGCAACAGCCTCCAGTAGTGAGATTGACAAATTGCAGGCAAAAGCCGGCGAGTTGTCAGAAAAAAATGGTGACCTACGAGAACAGCTTCAGAGGTGCAGCATGGACTGCGTCATGAAGAATAAACTTGTAGAGTCATTGCGAATAAAGTTATCAGAGATGGAAGAATTGGTTATGTCTTTAGAAAGGAAAGTAGCAAATGCACACTCCCAACTTCTTATTAAAGAACAGTGTATAATATCGCTCAATGAGCACAAAGCAACATGCCAATTGGCCGATATCTGCACAGTCAGTGAGGAAAAGAGCCGTGAGGAAACACAGTCTACTATTGCGCCTATAGCGTCAAAGCAGAATGACAGTTTGATTACAATCCAAGAGAGACTCACGTTATGCCAGATTCTGGGTGAATTTAATGCCCTGGAGTCGCCAGTGACGCTGTCCAATAAGTTTGAGGCTCTAATCAATAAATTCCAGTTGAAGAATGACGATGCATGCTCTCTTCTAAAAGCATGGCTACCAGGACCTTTGATAGGCCAGTTATCGGCACAGGTTAAGGATAATTTAGCAGATGCAGAGGGGCGGAGGAAAGAATTGCAGCGCCTTGTGGACAGTCGTGATAATGGTATGAGTGATTTGCAACGAATGAAATTTAGGAGAGGAGTTGACCCAATATTGTTCTGCAGTGAGTATCTTGCATTGTATACGAGAGTCTTCAACTGTCCTGACTTATTGGAGGATGATGCAAGTTTCATATACTCGATGGCCAATAAGTGTTATGTAAGCTATCCCACTAGAATGGCTCTGAGGAATGCTAGGTCCTACCAAAATTTTGTCAATATCCTGCGAGATTTTTGTCAAGAGTCCAGTGATAGCGAATATGGGTCAAAGGCAGGTGTATCCGTATTAAGCAGAAATACAGGAAGGCGGATGATGGGAATCGATGTTGGAGACGTAAATACAAGCGTGGTATCTGCGCTTGAAATTGATTCAGGAATTGAAATAGAAACTTCTTTTTTTTTTTTTTTTTTGTAAATAGTTTTTATTAAAGATTAAACAGGTTACAAACAAAATACGGTATTTTTACAGTATGAGTGAGATATACATAGTCAAGTTATTAACCAATTGGCATGGTAACATGATGACTTATCCCTCGGAAAGCTGTGGTAAACATTGCTCAATACTTGTAAATATCACCGCAAGGGTGGCATAGTAAACTTTATAGATATATAAAAGTTAGAAAGGGAGGGATAAGCGAGAGGAAGAGGGAGAGAGAGGGGGGAAATAACAGGAGGGGGGGGGGAAGGGGGGAGGGAGGGGGGGGGGGGGGATCCGACCGACACCAGCCGCCGCCTAACAATTAAAGCTTTAAGCTAAAGGTTGAGATACATATACCATTAAACTTGTTTGGACCAAGTGGTCCAGATATCCCAGCGTTTAGTGAATGTTTTGGAGCTTCCTGATTTGGATGCTATTAAGGCTTCGTAGGCATAATGCGTTCTGGTGTTGGCTATGACCTCCGATACATTCGGTGCATTGTTATCTTTCCAGTGTCTGGCTATTAAGTTCCTAGCAACCAGGAGAATGTGAGTGATTACAGTCCTAAATTCAATGGGAAATTTATCTATTCCTAAGTTTAACACAGCCAAACTAGGACTAGGTTTGGTGAGACAGCCAGTGATGCTCGAGATTGTGCGAAAAACAGAGTTCCAGTAGCTAGTTAAATGTTTACATGCCCAGAACATGTGGAGCAGATTGCCTACCGCTCCACATCCTCTCCAGCATAGTTGAGAAGGCAGTGCCCCAAACTTATATAGCCTGTAGGGCGTGAGGTACCATCTGAGAGCTATCTTTTGAGACAGCTCCCAGTGGTTTACGCATTTAGAGGCCTTATATACCGAGCTCAAGGAGTGTTGCCACTGTTTTTCTGTAAAGGTAGAACCCAGATCAGCTTCCCATTTTTGATAATGGAGTGATTTCGTGAAAAGCGTTTTATTCTGGAAGGTGTTGTAAAACAGAGAGATACCTTTGGGGGGAGTCGGTACGGTGGTGAAATAGCGCCATATAGCCCTAGGCAGGGCCACGTGGCGAGATTTGATTGAGCTAAAAAAATGCGCTATTTGAATATATTTGTACTGGTCTGTGGTCGGTAGCTTGAATTTATGTCTGAGTGAAGCAAAGGATAGTAGTTCCTCACTTTCGAAGAGGTCGTCCACTGTCGTGATCCCCCTGTCGTACCAGTCCACGGTGTTTAGGTTGGGAACTACATGGGACAGTGTGTGGAGTGGGACTGCAATGGGCACAAGGTCATCAGCGTGGGATGAGGTCTTCCCCAGATCCCTCCAGGCCAACAAGGTCGCCTGGATGGAAAGGGGGAGGTTTTTCAGCGGGAGTTGTTTCCAGGAGTCAACCAGGAGTAACTCTTTTAAGTTGTTTGTAGGGTGAAGGGACTGTTCAATACAGCACCATAGGTGGTCAGGGGAAGGGTTAAACCATTTGGAGAGTTGCGTCAGGGAAGCAGCTCTGAAATAGTCTTCAATGTCAACTAGCCCCATTCCACCCGCTGATCTGTGTTTAGTCAGTTGGGCCTTGGAGCACCTTGGTCTTTTGCCTTTCCAAATGTAGGATGTCATAATAGAATTAAGGGCCTTGAAGTGTGACTTGTGTACTGGGACCGCTAGTGTCCTAAATATGTAAAGGATCTGGGGTAGCAGTAGCATCTTAAACGAGGCTAGTCGCCCGGTCCAAGTGAGTTCAGTGTTGGATAATCTTTTTGTCTCCTTAGAAAGTTTGTCTATTAGTGGTAGATAGTTAGCTGCCGCAAGGTCTAGAAGGTTTTTTGTTAGTTTTATACCTAAGTAGGTGATACTACTGTCACTCCAAACGTAGGGAAAGGTTTGCTGTAGGTAGGACTTAACTGTGTGGGGGACCCCTAAATCTAGGATAATAGATTTAGTGCAGTTCACTTTGTAGAAGGATATTCTACTGAAGTCCATGAGGGCGTTGTGGGCGTGTTGTAGTGAATATTCAGGTGAGGTCAGGAAAAGGATTATATCGTCCGCGAACAAATTGATGTTGTGGGGCTGACCCTGGATATTGAAACCAGAGATGTTGGGGTGGGATCTAATTTTTTCCGCTAAGGGTTCAATCATGAGGTTAAAGATGAAGGGGGAAAGAGGGCAGCCTTGTCTCGTCCCATTGGTTATGGTAAAGGTGTCTGAGAGGATGTTGGACGTATATACCTGAGCACAAGGAGAGGAGTACAAGGCCAAAATGGCGGATAGTATAGGACCTGTAAAGCCAAACTTTAACAATGTGTGTTTCATATAGCCCCAATGCACCCTGTCGAACGCCTTCTCCGCGTCCAAGGAAAGGAGCAGAGAAGACGTCCGACAGGTCTGTGCATGTTGCATGATGTTCAACACTCTTCTCGTGGCATCAGAGGCCTGCCTGCCCGGTGTAAATCCGGATTGGTCAGGTCCAATGAGAGTAGGTATTACTTGAAGCAATCTATGTGCTATGATTTTCGAGTACAATTTAATGTCGGTATTAAGTAAAGATATCGGTCTGAAGTTAGAGGGAGTAGTGGGTTCCTTGCCCGGTTTAGGGATGGTCACCACAAATGCCTTTAACATCTCCTGGGGAAAAGAGGCAGAGGACATTGCACTTGTAAATATCTGTCGTAGTGGATGGATTAGATTGGAAGGAAGTGTCTTATAATAATCATTAGGTAGTCCGTCCGGACCTGGGGATTTACCTAGTGGGAGGTCATGAATTGCCTTTCTGATCTCAGCTTCTGTGATTGGGGTATTAAGTGTCTCAAGTTGCTCCGGGTTGAGAGACGGAAGACTTATAGAGTCTAGGAAGTCTAGTATGTTCTGATCAGTTGGTTGGGGGGTGTTTTCATCCTCTGCTAAATTGTAGAGCGATGAGTAATAGTTTGCAAAAGAGTTGGCAATATCTTTGGGATTAAATAGTTTAGCTTTACTTGTGGGATGTAGTAGGTAGGCAATTTTGGCTTTGGATCTAGCTGTTTTGAGTCTTTGTGCGAGATGTTTGCCTGCTCGGTTGCCCGAGGAGTAGTGGGATAGCTTTAGATAGTGCACATGTTTATCAAATTGCTGAACGAGTAGAAGTCTGAGATCAGAACGGAGCTGTGAGAGTTTTTGGGCTGATTGGGGGTTGGCATTTATTTTATTGTGTTATGAATGGTGGAGGAGGACCTTGCGAAAGTATTCGGCCCCCTTGAACTTTTCAACCTTTGTGCCACATTTCAGGCTTCAAACATAAAGATATAAAAAATTTTAATTTGTTTGTGAAGAATCACCAACAAGTGGGACACAATTGTGAAGTGGAACGAAATCTATTGGATATTTTAAACTTTTTTAGCAAATAAAAAAACTGAAAAGTGGTGCGTGCAAAATTATTCGGCCCCTTTACTTTCAGTGCAGCAAACTCACTCCAGAAGTTCAGCGAGGATCTCTGAATGATCCAATGTTGTCCTAAATGACTGATGGTGATAAATAGAATCCACCTGTGTGTAATCAAGTCTCTGTATAAATGCACCTGCTCTGTGATAGTCTCAGGGTTCTGTTGAAAGCGCAGAGAGCATCATGAAGACCAAGGAACACACCAGGCAGGTCCGTAATACTGTTGTGGAGAAGTTTAAAGCCGGATTTGGATACAAAAAGATTTCCCAAGCTTTAAACATCCCAAGGAGCACTGTGCAAGCGATTATTTTGAAATGGAAGGAGTATCAGACCACTGCAAATCTACCAAGACCTGGCTGTCCCTCTAAACTTTCAGCTCAGACAAGGAGAAGACTGATCAGAGATGCAGCCAAGAGGCCCATGATCACTCTGGATGAACTGCAGAGAACTACAGCTGAGGTGGGAGAGTCTGTCCATAGGACAACAATCAGTCGTACACTGCACAAATCTGGCCTTTATGGAAGAGTGGCAAGAAGAAAGCCATTTCTCAAAGATATCCATAAAAAGTCTTGTCTAAAGTTTGCCACAAGCCACCTGGGAGACACACCAAACATGTGGAAGAAGGTGTTCTGGTCCGATGATACCAAAATCGAACTTTTTGCCCACAATGCAAAACGATATGTTTGGCGTAAAAGCAACACAGCTCATCACCCTCAACACACCATCCCCACTGTCAAACATGGTGGTGGCAGCATCATGGTTTGGGCCTGCTTTTCTTCAGCAGGGACAGGGAAGATGGTTAAAATTGAGGGGAAGATGGATGCAGCCAAATACAGGACCATTCTGGATGAAAACCTGTTGGAGTCTGCAAAAGACCTGAAACTGGGACGGAGATTTATCTTCCAACAAGACAATGATCCCAAACATACAGCAACATCTACAAAGGAATGGTTCACAAATAAACGTATCCAGGTGTTAGAATGGCCAAGTCAAAGTCCAGACCTGAATCCAATCGAGAATCTGTGGAAAGAGCTGAAAACTGCTGTTCACAAACGCTCTCCATCCAACCTCACTGAGCTCGAGCTGTTTTGCATGGAAGAATGGGCAAGAATTTCAGTCTCTCGATGTGCAAAACTGATAGAGACATACCCCAAGCGACTTGCAGCTGTAATCGCAGCAAAAGGTGGCTCTACAAAGTATTAACGCAAGGGGGCCGAATAATTTTGCACGCCCCACTTTTCATTTTTTTATTAGTTAAAAAAGTTTCAAAAATCCAATAGATTTCGTTCCACTTCACAATTGTGTCCCACTTGTTGGTGATTCTTCACAAAAAATTTAAATTTTATATCTTTATGTTTGAAGCCTGAAATGTGGCAAAGGTTGAAAAGTTCAAGGGGGCCGAATACTTTCGCAAGGCACTGTGAAAAAGTTCAAGGGGGCCGAATATTGTGGTCACCACAAATGATCAAGGATCCCTACTTAGATTGGGATATCTTGTTATAGAGCCTCCGGAGAAACCTCAGTTGATGGGAGTTGGGGGCATATAGGTTCACAATCGTGAAGGGTTTGTTGTTTAACTCACCAATGATTATCAGGAACCTTCCCTCGGGATCAGATATGGAGTCCTGCAAAGAAAATGACACAGAGTCCCTGATCGCGATAAGAACTCCCTTTTGCTTAGAAGTTGCTGAGGCTGAGAAAACATGAGGAAATTTCCTGTGGCCAAACCTTGGGGAGTCTTTATGAAGAAAGTGTGTCTCTTGAAGGCACAACACGTCTGCCTGCAATTTGAGGGCCTCTTTCCAGACCGCGGATCTCTTGGCAGGGTGGTTGAGGCCGTTCACATTGAACGAAACGATTTTAACTGCCATTGAAAGTCAGTGGTAAAAGATAAGAACCATACCTTTGCTTGAATGGCGGTAACCGGGATGACCTTGGACGAGGACTGTGCTCGGTTCTGCGGTGGTTTCTGGATTCCATTGGGAGAAGGATGACTGCGTCAGGGTGCCGATCGGACCAAAGGAGAAAGGGAGAGAGTGGGGTAGAAAGGAGGTTTAGGGTAAGTCTGTAAAAAAGCAAACAACGTATTATGAGATCACATACGTATTTGAACTTGAGGGCAGAGCTGCTGCCCATATTTCGAAGGGGTGAAAAAAAAAATTCACAACTGGGAACTCCAAAGTTCAGGAACCTTAGTTAGGTAGAATTGGAATCATGTTTTTTTCTTGGAGGCTTTAGCATCAGACTGCTTCTTATTTTTCTTCTTGGTCACCGTTTGCCACTCAAGGTGGGCCTCTGAGTGTGAAGGGCGAGAGGGTGCATCTGGAGGATTTTCGGGTATAATGTCCCATGATTTAAGTAGAGCGAACCCTTTGTTTACGTCGGAAATGGTAGTGGTGGTACCTTCGTGTGTAATCGTTAGTTTAACCGGGTAGCCCCATCTATATGCAATGTTATGGTTGCGGAGCGCCTTCGTCACTGGCAATAGTGATTTACGCTTTTGCATCGTATATTGCGACAAGTCAGCGAATAGCTGAATGTGCGCATATTTGTCAGGAGGTTGTTGGTGTTTACGAAAAGCTGACATAAGCTGTTCTTTTGTTTGGTAAAAATTTACCCGCATCAGCACATCGCGGGGTATGTTGTCAGGTAGATGGGACGGCTTTGGTAATCTGTGAATGCGGTCCACATGTAGGTCTGCGTCAGATATGGATGGCAGAAATGTTCTTATCAGGTCTTGCGCATATTGGTGTAGTTGTGATGGGGGGATTGTCTCGGGGACCCCCCTAATTTTAACATTATTGCGTCTTGACCTGTCTTCGAGGTCGGCGACCTTTGACCTTAGCCACTCCATTTCCTCATCATGGTCGTTATGGGCATCTATGAGATTATTATGGGACTCAGCAAATTCCCCCATCTTCTTCTCAATCTGAGACACTCTACTCCCAACCGCCCCTAGCTCTGTTTTAAAACTAGTGACACACTGCATAATGTCCGTATGCATTGAGCTGCGGAGGGAGATCAGCATATCTTTCAAGGTAGTATCTGAGACAGGCTTACCCGAGGTAGGGAAGGCCGTGAAGGGGTCCACGAGTTCTCTGGTCTCCTCCATGCTGTCCTGAAGCGTGCTGCCTGGTTCTAGCCGCGGTTTGGACTTTGCAGGGCTGCGGGAGACAGGGGTTGAGGCGCCCGGAGCGTTGTGATCAGGGCTTTGCTGCAATTGAGGGCTTTGCTGTGATTGGGGGCTCGATGATGTTGAGCGCGGGCTGCCCACGGAGGAGGGAGAGCTGATCGCAGGGCCGGCGCCATCTTGGGCCTGGTCTCGGCTTCTCTGCTGGAAGAAGTTTTCCAGTTTGTTCAGCTGCGCTGCTCCTTTTCGTTTGCGGGCCATCCTGGGGGTCCTCTGGTACCTCCGAACCCGTTTGGAGTATGTTTAGGGCGGCGGTGTTGCTTCTAAAGCCTCCGGTTCCCGAAGCTGGAGCGGAGCTAGGAAGTTAAGCGTCCATGCAGTTGCGCGGTAGCCACGCCCCCCCGAAATAGAAACTTCTGATGACTCCTCAGACGATGGAAGTGTAAAGTCTGTTAATTCCAATCACAGTAATATTATCCAGCAATGTGAATTTCCAGCACAAGATGTTGAAAAAAGGGCCTATGCAGGGCAACCAGAGCTAAAATGTTGTTTGTGTAAAAGGGGAGGTCACATCGCAAAGTATTGTTGGGCGAATAACGATATCAAAAAAAGATCATACCTGAAAACTACCCCAAGGCGTTATGAATGTTATTCGGCCAGGTGGGGTAGCAATCCAAAGCATGGAGCCCATAGTAAGCAAACCCAATTCCCCGTTAAGACCCAATTACGGAGTCTACAAACTGAAAAGCAATATGTAGGACAGTTGCATAAAATCAAAATGGAAGTAGCCGAATGTTTATTCAAACATAGCACTGGGGGAAGCAATGCTAGCAGCACTTAGTCAGCTGCAAGTATGTTAAAAATACTCTGATCAAAGTTTCCTTCCTATGAATAAGGTTTTAAGTATTTTTGTAGTTTTTTATAAGATTTAATGTTTTATTAATTTAATGAATTTTTATTAGGTTTTTTTAATTTTCTTTATTATTCATTTTTTTATTTTTTCCATTAATTTTTTCAAATTTTTTTTATTATTAATTGTTAATGTTTTTTTTTATTATGAATTATTTTTTTTTCATATTTTCTTTTTTTTATTAATTTTTTTTTCCAATTTTCATTTTTCAATTTTTTTTTTTTATTAATTTCTGTTTTAGTTTTAATGTTTGTAATTTTTATTTTTTTAGTTTAGTTGTTTATACTACAACTCGGTGTTCCCCTAGCAGTACAATTAATGAGAAGAGACTTGGGGCACTTAAAGTCAATTGTCATGATAATCGTGTTTAATCATTGTCTTTGTGTTCCTTTTCCAGAAACCAGGGAGAGAACAGGTTTGGATACTAAACATTTGTGTTTTGTTTGCAGGTCCGTCAAAGTGAGACCAACACGGGGGTTAGGTTATTGTAAATGCATAATCGATTATCACATGGTACCATGAGCTCATTAATTAGTAATTGTTTGCAAACAATGAAAATATTTAAACGATAATCTGACAAAACTAAAGAGTTACAAATGAGGTAGCAAATGTTGTGATGAAGTTACAAATGTTTTGTTTGTTTTGTTTGTGTTGTTTTTCCCATTAACTTATTGTCTTTCAGATAAAAAAAAAGAAACATGTACTCTTCTCAGGAGAAAATCCATGGATGTCTTTAATTAAAAGTTGAGTGTTTGTCATTGTTGTATGGTGGTTGTCTTGTCATGTTGTTCTTGGGTGATAATGGCCAGACTTTTAATGTTTATTCTTTTTTAAATTTTTGTTTTTTTTTGGAAAAAAAAAAAAAACATATTTTTTTTTTTTTTTTTTGTTTTTGGGTATTGGCTTAGTCAGCTATTTTATTGTTGTTTTGTTCAGGTGTAAAAAGCTCCAAAAGGTTTAGGCTTTATACACCTGAAAGGGGAATTAGTGCATAGATCGTAAGATAAAGTTAGTGCATAGATCGTAAGATAAAGATAAATGCATTGGTTGTTTTTCTTTTTGCGTTTTTAAATTGAGAATTTTTGAGAAACAACAGTGACGTTCGTTTTTTTAAAGTTTTGACCATACCGTGGGGATCCATTTTAGAGTGGGTTCTGCCTAAAGAGGTCATGGTTTTTTTTGATAGTTTGGTCAAATTGCAGAAGCCAGGAATACTAAGTTCCTGGGTTCCAAGGAAGGAAATAGGAGTAAATATAATAAGCAAGCAGATATTATGGATAAGAATTTGATTCTGCTCTTGTTTTTCAATTCCAGAATCCTGGTGGAGCGAGATTGGAAAGGTTCTGGAAAATGGATGACGGATGATCATCTGGTTGGCAGTTTGTCTGTGCCATACCACGCCCCAAATTTATTCCACTAAATATCAGGAGAGACGGGACAAACAAAAAGATTCACTTTAACACTTTTCTTTTCCTATGGACGATCTGGTGCTGAATCTGAAAGACTGTGCCTATCAATAAGACTTGAAACATTTTCTTTTTTTGCTGGACTCTCTCCTGATGAATGCAAACGTGTTATTAATATACGTACAATGGGTTGGAGGTTGGGGGAAGGAACATAACACATCCAATCCATCAGAACATGAAAATGTAGAATATATATGTTTTTGTTGGAGGGAGGAGTTGAAATAAGAAAAGTTGTGTAATGTATGACATGTATTGACGTAACGGAGTTTATATGGTGCAGGTACCCAGGAGGCGAGCACTTACATAATAAGGTGTCTGTTGGCCGGACTAGAGGGTGTCAGGTGACACATCAATGGGGTGAACATTTCCTTGTATGGGGGAGATGCGCCTGGTTGAGGTCTCACCTGAGAAGTTGAAACCCTGCACAGGGAATGCCAGTGTATACACACAGGAGCATGCTCCGATAGATAAAGGGAGCAAACGCTGACTACCAGAGTACAGTATGCCTTCACCACATGGCGCTGCAACATCTCACAGTGGTTGATAAAACCTATTACCCTATATTTGCTGAGTATACGCTGAATCAAGTGCTGTCATCGTACCAGGGACTTACTCCCAGAGATGTGCGGACACAGAATAAGGTGCATGCAGGATGCGTATCTCTGAGGAGTAACCACAAGAGGAGGCATGTATTCAGCACTATATTGGGGGAATAGGAGCTGGGATGGGTGTTGGTAATGGAGTAGACATCGGTATCCTGAGGAACAAACTCTCAGCCATAGCTTGAGCGGGACTTTGTTACTCAGAGAGATTGGTGGCATCCTTAATAACATTCACAAAATACCCAGGGTAAATTAGCTCCAGATTTGGTGAACCATATTGAGAGGTTGGTGGAGGGTGTGAGGGTACAGGATGGAAATCGGTCATGGGCTCTGGCGTACACGCAGTGGCGGACGGAAGTGTCAACCAGCATCAAGCTGATTGTGCAATCTCTGTATAAAGGGAAGTGGCCTGATGAGTCAGCATCACCACTCAGTAAGACTCTGCCAAAACACGTCGCCTACACTAATCCAAAATGGTGGTCGAATGCCTGGATGGGCTGTACCAGTTTGGATGGTGAAAGGTGTTAGGCTGTATGATCCCATATACAGAAGTGCGGACTTGGTCTGTATGTTTGGTGGTATCAATGGGCTTACTGATTGGGGATTCTATCTTGTCGCATTTGAGGCTAAAATCACCCACATGTGATCAGAGGAGATGGAAGCAGGTTGATACTTCCTTCGGTCGGAAGTATGACCATGATGTCCTTTGTATGCCAGGTCAATACATCATGGTGGTGAACGTAAAAATGTTGGGAAGTTATTTCAGGGATCATTGCTGGGGAGGAAGCACCTGGGTGTCATTTGGGACATAGACAAGTTTGTTTCTTTGTCCTAAAGAATGCCGATGTAATGTTAGTCATAAAACTGGAGGGTTCCTTGAACCTAACCATAGGTAGAGGTGCATGGTATACCCTGGGCATGGTCTTTGAAATCCAGGCACAGGGATGGGATTGTGTGGTTTTGTAATTTTTGCAAATTTATATGTGTGATTAGACTCAATATTTATATAGAAGGGTCTCCCATTTGGCTATGCAAGTTGAGGGACGAATTGACAGTAGAGTCTCTGTGTACAAATTAGAGACCTTGCTGCCAAGTCAGAGCCCTGCAATACCGTTGTGAGCAAGCCTGCCTAATCCCGACCCATATGTACAGTAAAGGGTTATAGGGTTGGGAGCAGGGTGCGTAAATGGACGGGACACATATATATGTATATAGTATGGTAATAAGTCGAGTTATATTATGGTATAGTGTGACCTATGAGTATTGTAGGTTATTAATGTGGGTGAATAAGGCCCTCCTCGAGATTTATCTAAATAATAGATCAGTATTTGAGAGCTGTTTGATAGGTTGCTCTGAATGTGTATTGGTGAATGGTGAATGAATGGACACCCCTTGCCTGTACTGCATCCGTCCTGAAGACACCGGAAAGGAGAAGATACCAAAGATACATACTGGTGACATGGAAGCTGTCGCTGAAGAAGGATGTGTTACTCAGTGGCAAAGCGGCACGTGTTGGGAAGCATAACATGGTAAGACCACAATGGACTGTTCCATAGGAGCTGCTTCTGCACAGGTTGTAAAAATACAACGCATTAAGACGTTTAAAGGACTGTTCCATGGATACTGGTTTGGAAACGCATGTCAGGGACACGTTGTAAAAATACGACACGTTAAGACGTTTAAAGGACTGTTCTATGGATACTGGTTTGGAAACGCATGTCAGGGACAAAACAGTTATGGACTTTTCAATAGGAGCCGCGTCTGAAGAAGGGTTTTTATGCGACTTTCAGTCACAAAGCGGCATATGTTGGAATCAAACATGAATGTTATTTTTCTAAAGTTCTACACCTCTGAGAAATGTGGCCCCAAACAAGATCTGCATAGCAAAAGGAGTTATCTTCAGCCCACCTGGTGTGCATGAAGCTTCAAATAGATTGAGGACTAAGATAGCCTGGGGCACAGACTGCAGCAGGACAGTCATGGATTGTCATGGGAGCAATGATTGGGGCAGCTAGGATTGGCAAGGGGGGGGAGTTTGAATGAGTGAGCTTGGTAAAAGGAATTCGCAGAGAGCTCTTCTCTCTGTTTTGCTGGGAATCCCTGACCTGAGAAGGTGTCTCTAGTCACCTCATGGTCTGGCGGCCATTTTTCGAGACTACAAGGAGGGCCCTGTGATAAGTATCTTTGATATTCTTGTATTATATGATTTGATTGTAAGCCTTGTGATATTGTAATGTCTTTTATTACTTTATGTTAGCATTCCTGATTCTTGGGAAATAAATAAGATAGTGTGTTATTAGCAGCAGTTTGTGTTTGGTTTCATAGCTAACCTCGTATTATTGTGATACTAACAGTAGCATGCGCTCATAGGTTTAACAGACTAACAACATTATAGGGACTAGACAAATTAATACATAGATATAAGTATTATAGCGCGTACTTCACCATCCTAAATGGAAGGGGAATACCCAAGTCATAAGTT
>CM053029.1:306483268-306513048 GCA_028564925.1 Lithobates sylvaticus
ATCTTAACCGTCCTTATTGCACCCTTACATTTCTTATTGCATTCTTTATAAAGTCTGAATGCTGATGATGATCCCTCAACCTTGTATTTTATGAAGGCCTTCTCCTTTGCTTTTATATGCATTTTTACATTGGAGTTAAACCATCCAGGACTTTTGTTCGCTCTTTTAAATGTATTACCCAATGGGATGCATTGGCTAATGCCCTTATTTAATATGCTCTTAAAGCAAGCTCATCTCTCCTCCACGTTCTTTGTTCCTAAGATTGTATCCCAATTTATGCCTTCTAGTAAGGTCCATAGTTTAGGGAAGTTGGCTCTTTTGAAATTCAGTGTCTTTGTATTCCCCTTATGTTTCCTATTTGTTTGATTTATACGGAAGCCAATTGACCTGTGATCGCTGTTCCCTAAATTGCCCCATATTTCCACATCCGTGATCAGGTCTGTATTGTTGGTAATCAGTAGATCCAGTAACGCTTTATTTCTAGTTGGTGCGTCTACCATCTGACCCATAAAATTATCCTGCAAGACATTTAGGAACTGGCGAGCCTAAAATGAATGCACGGTTCCCTCCGCCCAGTCTATGTCTGGATAATTAAAATCCCCCATTATGATAACCCTTCCCATCCTTGCCGCTAATCCAAATTGTGATAGGAGATCTGTCTCCCTTTCCTCCCTCAGGTTAGCGGGTCTATAGCATACTCCCAGTATTATTTTCCCCTTAGCTTCATCCCTTTTGGAGCTCTACCCATAAGGATTCCACCTCCTCCCTAGTTCCCTTAGTGATGTCATCTCACATTCACTTGTACATGATTCTTGATATATAGGCATACCCCTCCCCCTTTTTCACCCTCTCTATCCTTGCGATAAAGGGTATACCCTTGAATGTTTGGCAGCCAATCATGAGAGCTGTTGAATAGGGATGAGCTTCGAGTTTGAGTCAAACTCATGCTCGACTCGAACATTGCCTGTTCGCCTGTTCAGCGAACAGCGAACAATTTGGGGTGTTCGCGGCAAATTTGAAAAGCCGCTAGCACCCTGTAAAAGTCTATTGGAGAAATCTCAAGTGCTAATTTTAAAAGCCTATATGCAAGTTATTGTCATAAAAAGTGTTTGGGGACAATGGTCCTGCCCCAGGGACATGTATCAATGCAATTTTTTTTTTTTTTAAACACAGACGTTTTTTCAAGAGCAGTGATTTTAATAATGCTTAAAGTGAAACAATAAAAGTGTAATATTACTTTAAATTTCGTACCTGGGAGATGTGTATAGCATGCATGTAAAGGGGCGCATGTTTCCCATGCTTAGAACTGTCCCTGCACAAAGTGTAATTTTTGCAGGAAAAAAAGCTATTTAAAATCACTTGCGGCTATAATGAATTGCCGAATCCCGTAATACAGAGAACAGTCATTGAAAGTCATTGATTAAAAAAAAGCGTGGGGGTCCCCCAAATTCAATTACCAGGCCCTTCAGGTCTGGTATGGATATTAAGGGGAACCCCGGGTCAAGTTAAAAAAAAAAAAAAAATGATGTGGGGTTCCCCCTAAATATCCATACCAGACCCTTCAGGTCTGGCATGGATTTTAACGGGGAACTCCACGCCAAAATTAAAAAAAAAATGGCGTGGGGGGTCCCCCTCAAAATCCATACCAGACCCTTATCCGAGCACGCAACCTGGCAGGCCGCAGGAAAAGAGGGGGGGACGAGAGAGCGCCCCCCCCCAAACCGTACCAAGCCACATGCCCTCAAGATTGGGAGGATGCTTTGGGGGTCTGTGACCCCTTAAAGCACCATGTTCCATGTTGATGAGGAGAAGGGTCTCTTCCCCACAACCCTTGCCGGTGGTGGTGGGGGTCTGCGGGCGGGGGGCTTATCAGAATCTGGAAGACCCCTTTAACAAGGGGACCCCCAGATCCCGCCCCCCCTGTTTGAAATGGTAAGGGGGTACAAAATTACCCCATTTCACAAAGAAAGTGTAAAAAATAGTTAAAAAACACACAGACACCGTTGGGAAAAGTCCTTTATTAAAAAAAAAAAAAAAAAAAAAGATTCCAGCGGTGGTAATCCACTCTTGCTATCCAGCGACGAGTGGTCTCTGCTCCGGGGTCCAGCGATGGCTGTTCTCTTCCGACATCCAGCGCAGCACGTCCTGTCTCCATGGAGACACTGAGGGAATCCGTCTTAGCAGAGGAGGAGCGGCCACTTCGTCACCTGACCCCGCCCCCCCTCCGACGCAACGCAAGGGGGAATCTGGGATTCCCCTGTGACGTACGGGTGACCCCGCCCCCCTCTGATGTAACGGAAACCTGAGTTACATCAGAGGGGGGCGGGGTCACCCGTACGTCACTGGGGAGACCAAGTCTTCCTCAGTGATGTAAGGGTGACCCCTCCCCCTCTGATGTAACGCAGGTTTCCGTTACATCAGAGGGGGGCGGGGTCACCGTGCATCACAGGGGAATATCAGCTTCCCCCTTGCGTTGCGTCAGAGGGGGGCGGGGTCAGGTGACGGAGTAGCCCGCTCCTCCTCTGCAGACGGAATTCCCTTAGTGTCTCCGTGGAGACAGGACGCACAGTGCTGGATGTCGGAAGAGATCAGCCATCGCTGGACCCCGGAGAAGAGACCACCCATCGCTGGATAGCAAGAGTGGTTTACCACCGCTGGAATCTTTTTTTTTTATTTTTTTTATTTTTAATAAAGGACTTTTCCCAACGGTGTCAGTGTGTTTTTTTAACTATTTTTTTCACTTTCTTTGTGAAATGGTAGGGGTAATTTTGTACCCGCTTACCATTTCAAACAGGGGGGGGGGCGGGATCTGGGGGTCCCCTTGTTAAAGGGGGCTTCCAGATTCTGATAAGCCCCCCGCCCGCAGACCCCCACAACCACCGGCAAGGGTTATGGGGAAGAGACCCTTCTCCTCATCAACATGGGGACAATGTTGAGGGCATGTGGCTTTGTACGGTTCAGGGGGGGCCCTCTCGTCCCCCCCTCTTTTCCTGCAGCCTGCCAGGTTGCGTGCTTGGATAAGGGTCTGGTATGGATATTTAGGGGGAACCCCACGTCATTTTTTTTTTAATTTGACCCGGGTTTCCCCTTAATATCCATACCACACTTGAAGGGACCCCCACACTTTTTTTTTTTTTTTTCAATGACTGTTCTCTGTATTACGGGAGCCGGCAATTCATTATAGCCGCAAGTGATTTTAAATAGCTTTTTTTCCTGCAAAAATGACACTTTGTGCAGGGACAGTTCTAAGCACGGGAAACATGCGCCCCTTCACAGGCATACTATACACACCCCCCAGGTACGAAATTTAAAGGAATATTACACTTTTATTGTTTCACATAAGCATTATTAAAATCACTGCTCCTGAAAAAACATCAGTTTTTAAAACTTTTTTTGCATTGATACATGTCCCCTGGGGTAGGACCCAGGTCCCCAAACACTTTTTATGACAATAACTTGCATATTAGCCTTTAAAATTAGCACTTTTGATTTTGAACGTTAGAGTCCCATAGACTTTAATAGGGTTCTAAAGTTCACACAAGCTTTAGGTCTGTTCGCAGGTTCTGGTGCGAACCGAACAGGGGGGTGTTCGGCTCATCCCTACTGTTGAACCAGGTCTCTGAAATTCCAACAAAATCCAAATCCTCCTCGTACAATAGTATCTCTAGTTCACCCATTTTGTCAGCCAGGCTCCTGGCATTGGTGAACATGCCACGTAGTTTAGACCGGTCGCATATAATCCTCTTATTGGGTGTTTCGAGATTGCAACTAGGACTTGCTACTATACTTACCTTGGGTTTATGTGCTTTGGTCAACATACCACTAATGCCCCCAATACTACCCTCTGGAATATGTTCCACGCTGACTATCTCTACCTCTGGACTCTCCCCCCCATCACCTAGTTTAAAAACCCCTCTAACTTTTCGGCCACCTTCATTCCCAGCTGATCTGCACCCTCCTCATTTAGGTGCAGTCCGTCCCTTCTATAGTACCGGTTATCAACTGAGAAGTCGTCCCAGTCCTCCAGGAACCAAAACACGTCCTTACTACACCAGCTGTTCAGCCACTTGTTTACTTCCCTAATCTCCCTTTCTGGTGTGGCTCGATGTACCGGTAGTATTCCTGAGAATACTACCTTGGAGGTACTTTTCCTCAATTTAGCTCCTAAGTCCCTAAAATCGTTCTTTAGGACACTCACATCTGCCTCTGACTTTGTCATTGGTGCCAATGGGCACCATGACAGCTGGGTCTTCCCCAGCCCCTCCCAGTAATCGGTCCACCAGATCCGTGATGTGCCGAACTGTTCGGCGCTTCAGGTCTTTGTTACAGATTGGCCTCTCTGTTCTTCTAAGAATTGAGTCACCTACCACCAGAATCTGTCTTTCCTTTCCCTTTCGCTTCCCCACCACTCTCACTGGAGGAGTTCTTCCCCCGGCAGCTAGGAGAGTCACTCAGCTCCAGCAGTGCTGGTCCCTGACTGGTTTCACCAACGTCACTCAATGGAGCGTACTTATTGGGATGCTCCAGCCCTGGATCAGCTTCCCTGGCACTCCCCCCTCTACCCTTCCTGACTATCACCCATCTACTCTTTGCTAGTGCCTGCACCTCTTTGTCTCCACCCGCCTCTGTGCTGGCCCCTGCCGGCACCTGCCGTGTACGTTCCTGGCTCTCCTTTAGTATGGAGGGACTTCTCACTGCTGACAGTTGCCTCCCCAGATTCAGAACCTGGGCTTCCAGGGAAACAATGCGCTTACATTTTGCACAGCAGTATTCACCCTCGATCGAATGGTCAAGGAAAGCATACATGCCGAAAGATGTACAACAAGTCGCCTCTCCACACCCGTCGGGCATCGTACCTATTAAATTATCCTTTAGAATTTCCGTTAGGTAGAGATTTAAAAGAGCAAAGTACCAGAGATGGCAGCTCCAAACAAGCATTCTGTGACACTAAAAAGGGAAATTGGTGTCTGCATGCAGTGTCAGTATGGTGTCAAGAAGGATGTTGGGTTTACACCCGCTCACCAGTCCTCTGTGCGATGACGCAACAATTGTCCCAGGTGTTGGTTCAGGCTCCTGATGCTCCTAGCAATGTTGTAAGGGACAGGATCTCTTGCAGATGGCCGATCGAGATGACTGGTAGCGAAACTCGCAAGATGAACAGGCAGCGGCAAACCCAATACCTGGATGGGTATCTCGATCTCTGAAAGACGTGGGTCATCTCTGCTGAGCTGAGTGGTGCTGGGCTGCTGAATAGGGCCCCTGGACTAAATAGTATTGGACCACATGGCTGTCTCTGCTCCTGGCTCCCCTCAGGGGTCCTCAATCTTCCATCTCCAGGCAACACTCTCCTGGCAGTCTCTGGAAAAGCTTGGCTTTCTCCCCCTGATGATGCCAGAGTCTCTCTCTGTCTCCTCAGTCTCAGCCGTTTTCCTCACACCTGTAACCCCACTTGATATCTCCCTCTCCTTTAAGCAAATTCCTCTCCTCTGTCTCCTGTCAGCACTCTCTATCTCTTTTTCCTCCGTACTTCCCTCTCTTTTGTCAACTCAGCACTTCCTGAAACTCCCCTTTTTCCCAGTGTTCTCGCACTCTCTCCGTTTTCTGGAAGGACCAGTCAGCATCTCTCTGTCTCCATCTTGTTGCCAAAAGGAGAAATTGCATTACAACATGCCTGCTACACATGCAATCACAGAAACACAAAAAGGTTGTTTTACAGTTCTCTTACACAGCCTATCAGCAGTTTTGCCACAAAGGAACCCTTAAAATAATTTTTATGTCATAGGGATCCCCTTCTAAAACCATTTCATTGAGGGTCAGTGGAAAAATTCCCCTTAGATTGATGGCCAGTGGAAAGAATTCTCCTTTCCCCCATAGAGACAACTAGGGAGTAAAAAGATCATTGTTGTCCTACAGCAAGCTCTGCTTAAGTGGCGTCGACCCTAGCTCAACAAAATCAAAAACTCCTCTACACTACCAAAAACAAGCTAAGTGAAAAAAAAATCTATGCAAATATTTATACATGTAATCTGGTTGCAGCAGCTAGTGTCATGTGTTCCTGTACAAATTGAAAGTCTCTAATGTGAAAAACCAAAGAAGACATTTTGGCACATTGTGTTGACTTTCTGAACACTTGAGATATACAGTATATAGTTTGTTTAGTAATTTTCCAAGTAAGTTTCTAGCAAAAATGTATGATTTTTACATGTATGACAGAAATGTCAGAATTGGCCAGGGTGGCAGGTCTTGCCTAGTAAGATCTTGCATAGTTAGTCTGATAGTGTGGTTAAAAAAAGACCATCCATCCATCTAGTTCAACCAAATAAAAGGTGGAAAAAATGTATGCAATCCTATAACAACAGGAAGGCAAAGAAAAAAAACCCCAGCAAAGCATTATCCACTTGCTCCAGCTGGGGAAAAAAAATCCTTCCTAATCCCCCAAGAGGCAATTGGATATTCCCTGGATTAACTTTACCTATACATGTTAGTATCCAGTTATATTATGTACATTGTGATATTGGGGTGGTTACCTCAGTGGTAGATGCGTCTTTACGTAGTGAGTCCACAGCAGTCAGTTATCAGGTTTGAGGGCATGGCAGCCCATTTTTATTAACAGGAACAAAATAAAAGTTTATACACAGGATTTCCCACACAGGGGTTCTTCTCCAGTAAATTCAAACAACAGAAAATGCCAAGCCTCCTGGCTCCTAGGCTTACTTTGCCTTGCAGTTCCCTACTGAACCTACCTACTCCTGGCCTCAACAGGATTCTCCAGCCCCCTGGGTTTGCTTACTGTCCCCCAGACTTCAGGACTTCCTTCAGTCCCCTTTGGACTTGCTAGTCGCCTCAGCTCTCCCAGCCTCCCAGACCCTTCTCTGGTCTCACAGGCCCTTGTAGCCGTCCCAACCTTCCCAGTCCTTCAGACAAGAAGTCCCCTCTTACCGGGGATGTAGTCTCACACAGGGCAGACAGCTTTTCAGACACAGGTCTGTCTTCATACAGCAGCAGCAACAACAATCTGCACACACTCCACCTTCCTCCACCCTCTGCTCTCACCAGCCCCTTGTTATATGGGCTGTGTGCACCTGGGCACACCCACCCAAGACAGAGGAATCTCCAAACTACAGAGCCCCCTCCCCAAAACCTAGAGAAAGCTGCCAAAACAGTTTTCTCCGTTTCAAAGCTATGCTCTGTAGCTCTGCAGTCCGCCGACTCTGTGTCCATTTTCCATCCTTTTTCATAGTGACAGGGTCTCTCACTATTACAACATTTAGGAAAGAATCCAGGCCTTTTTTAAAGCAATCTACTGAGCTGGACAGAACCAGCTCTGGAGGGAGCCTATTACACATATTCACCGAATTTACTGTGACAAAACCTTTACATATTTGGAGATGAAATCTCTTTTCTCCAGATGTAAAGAGTGCCCCCTTGTCCTCTGTGATGACCTTAAAGTGAATAACTCAACACCAAATTTACTATATGGACCACTTACAGTGCTTTGAAAAATACCCCTTGACATACCCCTTGAAATTGTCCGCATTTTACAACCAAAAACATAAATGTATTTTATTGGAATTTTATGTAATAGACCAACAGAAATTGACACATAATTGTGAAGTGGAAGGAAAATGATAAATCGTTTTCAAATTATTTTACAAATAAATATCTGAAAAGTACCACTTACAGTGCTTTGAAAAATACCCCTTGAAATACCCCTTGAAATTGTCCGCATTTTACAACCAAAAACATAAATGTATTTTATTGGAATTTTATGTAATAGACCAACAGAAATTGACACATAATTGTGAAGTGGAAGGAAAATGATAAATCGTTTTCAAATTATTTTACAAATAAATATCTGAAAAGTATGGTGTGAATTTGTATTCAGCCCCCATTACTCTGATAGCCTTAACTAAAATCTAGTGGCACCAATTGCCTTCAGAAGTCACATAATGAGTAAATAGAGTCCACCTGTGTGTAATTAATCTCAGTATAAATACAGCTGTTCTGTAAAGCCCTCAGAGGTTTGTTAGAGTACCTTAGTGAACAAACAGCATCATGAAAGTCAAGGAACACACCAGACAGGTCAGGGATAAAGTTGTGAAGAAGTGTAAAGCATGGTTAGGTTAGCTTTGAATATCTCACAGAGCACTGTTCCATCCATCATATGAAAATTGAAAGAGTATGGCACAACTGCAAACCTACCAAGACAGGCCCGCCCACCTAAACTGACAGGCTGGGCAAGGAGATCATTAATCAGAGAAGCAGAGAAGAGGCCCATGGTAACTCTGGAGGAGCTACAGAGATCCACAGCTCAGGTGGAAGAATCTGTCCACAGGAAAGATATTAGTCGTGCACTCCACAAATCTGGCCTTTATGGAAGAGAGGCAAGAAAAAAAGCCATCATTGAAAGAGAGCCATAAGAAGTCCCGTTTGTAATTTGTGAGAAGCCATGTGGGGGACGTAGCAAACATATGGAAGAAGGTGCTCTGGTCAGATAAGACCAAAATTATATTTTTTGGCCTACAAGCAAAACACTATGTGTGGCGAAAAACTAACACTGCACATCACCCTGAACACACCATCCCCACTGTGAAACATGGTGGCGGCAGCATCATGTTCTGGGGATGCTTATCTTCAGCAGGGACAGGGAAGCTGGTCAGAGTTGATGGGAAGATGGATGGAGCCAAATACAAGTCAATCTTAGAAGAAAACCTGAGTCTGCAAAAGATTTGAGACAGGGGTGGAGGTTCACCTTCCAGCAGGACAACGGCCCTAAACATACATGTTCACAGATGCTCTCCATCCAATCTGACAGAGCTTGAGCTATCTTGCAAAGAAGAATGAGAAGAATGAGCAACAATTTCACTCTCTAGATGTGCAAAGCTGATAGAGACATCCCCAAAAAGACTTGCAGCTGTAATTGCAGCGAAAGGTGGTACTACAACGTATTGACTCAGGGGGGCTGAATACAAATGCACGACACACTTTTCACATATTCATTTGTAAAAAATGTTAAAAAAAAAATGTAATTTTCCTTCCACTTCACAACTGTGTCACTTTGTTTTGGTCTATCACTTAAAATCCCAGTAAAACACATTTTTTTTTCGATAAAGCATTATCAGGGTAGGCAGCGTCTTGAGGGTCCTATACTTTTTTAGTATTCATTGCTCTTCATGGAAATTTTTTTCAGGATTTCCAGTGCATACGTTTGCCACCTCCTTAATTCATTGTTTGAGGAGTGATTCTCCAATGTGTGATTTTGGAGACTTTATTTTTGGTAGCTAAATCCCCCCCTTTTTTTTGTTTTGTTTTGTTGCTTTGGCATGGATGGATGGATCCCCAGTTTTTGGAGGATATGTTAAGTAAACTTAAAATGCAAAGTGAAAAAGGTGCCAAGGATGGCACACAAGAGAGGGAACAGAACAAGTTGCTTTTAAGACGCAAGGACCTCTATGAGAGGAAATCCAGAATCTGAATGTTATATATATTTTTTTGGGCAAATAAATTCAAGAGAGCATTTATCTGAAGGAATTGAGAATCCAGATATTTTCTAAGATAAGAGAGGTCAGTAATGACTTCAGAGCAAAGTTGGGAAATCTATAACAATGCGCTAGAAACATGATTGTTTTACTAGTGGATTTCTATGAGCAACAGCTGCTTCAAATCAACAAGGAAATACAGGAAACACTGGATTTGCTCACTCCCTTCAGACAAAGACCGAGGGCTCTTTCACACGGGGCAGATCAGTGCAGATCCGCCCCGTGGATACCCGCTTGCTCAGCGGGGATCGCTGGAGCTATCTCCGCTGAGCAGGAAGATGACAGGTCCGTCTCTGCACTCTGTGCAGGGACGGACCTGTCACAGCGCCGCTCTCCCCTATGGGGGATCGGGTGACGTCAGACTGTAGAGTCCGTCGTCATCCGATCCGCTCTGCAGACGGATGGAAAAATAGGGTATTCCTCCGTCTGCAAAAACGGACCATAGCGGGCACGGACGAGATCGGGTGTCAGCGGATGCTCATCCGCTGACACCCGCTATCCCATAGGGATACATGTATGTCCGTTTTTCATCCGAAAACGGATGGATGAAAAACGGACATACGGACCGTCTGTGTGAACGAGCCCTTAGGCGTGCACAGAAAGAGAAAGACGTCTGTCTCTCTATTGAGAAAACAAATAAACAATTAGTAAACAGCAAAAGCTTGAAATTGGATAGAGATAGATTTGCTTATACCACCAATAAGGCCTATAGGTGGAACCTCTCCCATAATATCAACAGACAAGGGAATTCCCACACAAATTACAAAACCAATGAGGAAAGTAGTCAATCTGAATCAGAACCCTCACCTGGTGGAGGGCATGGCCTACCACCACACAGGGGAAAGAGAGAGGTAGAGGCCAGGGTAGACCCAATAAGGATGCCAGTTACCAGAAAAGGAAGATTAGGGTATTAGATAACACCTACACATCACAGTCCAAAGACGGAGCAGATAGGGGTGGTTCATTGATGGACACACATGCCCCAAAAAAACAGGGGGAGACCCGCAGGCGCCGTAGGGGGAGACGCAGACGGGGACTCGCTCAGTCCATCATGATGATAGATGTACACAATCCCCCACAAACCCCCTTTTCCATACCTTCAGCCCCCCCACCACACACTAGACATGTGCGAAACTAAAATTCATACGAATTTCCGGAAATTCGTACATTCGTACGAATCCGAAATACGAATTTCATAACGAAAATTCGTAATTGTTACGAAAGGTTAACGAACCTAAAAGTTAAAAACCCAGGAAGTCAGCACATCACAGGGATGGTGGGAATACGTACTTCGTCGCCGGGTTCCAAGAATGCGCACGCGCGGTAGAGCGGCTCAGCGAACAGTACAGGTACGCCGGGTAGCGGGTGCGCATGCGCGGGTCCATGACGCTCGGGTATCTGATGCAGCTCAGCCAGTGCGGCTCACCGCTGTGCGCGGCGCTGACAGAGGACGAGTGCGCATGCGCACTCATCCGGGTATCCCACCTGACCACTTACCTGGCCTATAAAAGGCTTTCTCTTTCCTTTCACAAATCGCTGGCTTGTTGTCTCTTCCTGAGTCTTGGCTCCAGTCCTTGTATCCAGTATCCTGTATCCAGTACCTTGTATCCAGTACCTTGTATCCTGTACCTGCTTGATTACCTGTGCCTGACCCGGAAACCCGCTTGACCACCGCTGCTGTTACCTGTGTTTGACCCCTGGCCTGCTTCCTGGATACCTCTGCTGCCTGATTACCTGTGCTTGACCCTCGGCCTGCTTGCTGGACATTCTCTGAGTTACTTACCTGTGTTTTGACCCCTGGCCTGCTTCCTGGATACCTCTGCTGCCTGATTACCTGTGCTTGACCCTCGGCCTGCTTGCTGGACATTCTCTGAGTTACTTACCTGTGTTTGACCCCTGGCCTGCTTCCTGGATACCTCTGCTGCCTGATTACCTGTGCTTGACCCTCGGCCTGCTTGCTGGACATTCTCTGAGTTACTTACCTGTGTTTGACCCCTGGCCTGCTTCCTGGATACCTCTGCTTCCTGATTACCTGTGCTTGACCCTCGGCCTGCTTGCTGGACATTCTCTGAGTTACTTACCTGTGTTTGACCCCTGGCCTGCTTCCTGGATACCTCTTCTGCCTGATTACCCGTGCTAGACCCTCGGCTTGCCTACTGGACATTCTCTGAGTTACCTGTGTTTGACCCTCTGCCCGGTGTTCTGGACTTCTAGTTCTCACATGCACCTAAGGGTCCTCCTCCGGTACACGTTCTGGTACCTACATAGCCTCTGCCTCATCACGGTCCTGCCAGGTGTCTACTTCCAGTGCAGCATCAGCCTCTCCTGGTCAACGTCGCTACTGCACACCACCTGCAACACACCTGCTGGCAACCCGTGCATCTTTGTGCCCGGTGACCTCTGTATCCACTCCAGAGGCATCGTGCACCTAGTCGCAAGGGGAGCAGCTCTCAGCATTTCGGCCCGGGTGAGTACCTCTGACAGTACAAGCCAGCCAATGTCCGAGGCCGACAGAGCTGGTTCACCCCTTGAGGCCCTATGCCAGCAGGTGACAGCCCTTACTCAGGCTGTACAATGCCTCCAGGATGGATACTTCCAGATCGAGGGACGTCTCCAGCACTTGACCTTCTCTCCTAATCAAGCGGACCAGTCACCTCCTGCAGCCAGCACCTCCACTCCCTCTCAAGCACCTGGAGGTGCTCTCCCTGCTTACGTCATGTCTAACCCTGATCCCAGGGTCCCCACACCAGAACGTTTCTCCGGGGACCGAAAGAAATTTCGCTCTTTTAAGAACGCCTGTTTACTACACCTGGCCCTGCAACCCAGGACTTTTCAGTTGGAATCCACCAAGGTGGGTTTCATTATTTCCCTGCTCTCCGATGAACCTCAATCCTGGGCACACCACTTGATGGAACAAAAGAGCCCACAGCTGGATTCTGTAGAGACTTTCTTCTCCGCCATGTCAGCACTTTATGAGGACTCCCAACGCGCAGGTACAGCGGAATCCACTCTGCACACCCTATCCCAGGGTAGAAGGCCCGTAGAGGACTATATAGTAGATTATCGTAAATGGGCAGCAGATACAGAGTGGAATGAGTCTGCCCTGAAGTACCAATTTCGTTTGGGACTCTCTGAGTTGTTAAAAGACGAACTGGCCCGGAGAGAAGTCCCAACCACGCTGTAAGACCTCTGCCAACTTGTCACTAAACTAGATCGTCGGTTGCGGGAACGACGGGCAGAGAAGCTCCAAAGTCCCCGGCCCACCTGGATGATGCCCGGGTTCCCTTGGCACCTGCTCCATCTTGGAACTCTTGCTCTTCCCCCCATGGGGAACCCATGCAATTGGGCCTGGCACGGTCCCCCCTGTCTTCTGAAGAAAGACTTTGTCGCCAACAAGCTAACCTCTGTCTCTACTGCGGTGGCACCGGACATTATCTTCAGAAGTGCCCAGTGAGACCCAGTAAGTGCCCTCCTCGGTCCCTTTTGAGCTCCCACACTACTGGGGTTCCCCGTTCTCATTTGACTGTTCCACTCTCCCTACAGGTGGCAGGAGAAGCTTTCCAGCTGGGAGCCATCCTTGATTCAGGGGCATGCAGTTGCTTCATGGACTTGACCCTGGCACGGCATCTGAACCTTCCTTTGAAAACCAAGAAGCAACCTCTCCAAGTCCAGTTGGCCGATGGCTCTCCACCCTGCTCAGGACCTGTGGCCCAGGAGACCGGCCCCATCCTGACCTACACCAATTCGGGGCACCATGAACTCTTACGCTTTGATATAATTCACTCTCCAATGTTCCCTATCATCCTGGGGTATCCTTGGTTACAGGCCCACAACCCTCGGATTGACTGGAACAGCAGAGAAGTAGTGTTTTCTTCCCCCTACTGTTTGCAGCACTGCTTCCCGGACGTCACCTCAAAACCTCCCACCTGTCTTGCCATGCAACCCAGTCCCAAGGACCTGCAACATGTTCCAGCACCCTATCAGGATTTTATGGACATTTTTGATGAGAAAAAGGCTGAAGTTCTTCCTCCTCACCGCTCATATGACTGTCCAATTGATCTCCTGCCAGGGGCTGAGATCCCCTTCGGAAGAATCTTCCCCTTATCAGAAACCGAACTAGAAGCCCTGCGGGTTTATATCGATGAGAACCTCGCTAAGGGGTTCATTCAACCATCCTCTTCTCTAGCAGGGGCTGGGATCTTCTTTGTGGAGAAAAAAGACGGTTCTCTCAGACCCTGTGTGGACTACAGGGAACTCAACAAAATCACCATCAAGAACAGGTACCCACTTCCACTCATCCCCAAACTTTTCCAGCGGCTCAGGACTGCCAAAATCTTCACCAAGCTCGACCTACGTGGGGCCTACAACTTGGTAAGAATACGTCCGGGGGATGAGTGGAAAACGGCCTTCAGATCAAGATTCGGTAATTTTGAGTACCTGGTCATGCCCTTCGGGCTCTGCAACGCCCCAGCCACCTTCCAGCATTTTGTTAACGACATCTTCCGTGAGTATCTGGATAACTTCCTCATTGTTTACCTTGACGATATTTTGATTTTCTCTGATTCACTAGAAACCCACCGTCAACATGTCCGGAAGGTCCTTCTCATCCTACGTAAGCATGGACTCTATGTCAAAGGGGAGAAATGCGAGTTTGAGACAGACACCATCCAGTTCCTGGGCTTCATCATCACCACCGGAGGAGTTCTGATGGATCCACAAAAGGTGAAAGCTATCCAGGAATGGCCTGCCCCCACGGACAAAAGGTCAGTTCAACGCTTTATTGGGTTTGCAAACTTCTATAGACGGTTCATTCAGGGGTTTTCTGCCATTGTGTCCCCGATTACTCAACTTACCCGCCAGCAAACCAAATTTCAATGGACCCTCCAAGCGCAAGGCACATTTGAAAGACTCAATGAACTTTTTTCGTCTGCACCCATCCTGAAGCACCCTGACCCAGAACTCCCTTATGTGCTAAAAGTAGATGCTTCCGACTCTGCTACAGGAGCAATCCTGTCACAGAGAAGTGGCCCAAAGGCCTTGCTCCACCCGGTCGCCTTCGCCTCCCGAAAATTGAGTCCCCCAGAAAGGAATTATGACGTAGGCGACCGGGAATTACTTGCGATTAAGTTTGCCCTAGAAGAATGGAGATATCTGCTGGAGGGAGCCTCCCAACCCATTCTCATCTTCACGGATCACCGCAATTTGGAGTACTTCAGGGCAGCTAAACGCTTAAGACCGCGACAGGCCCGTTGGGCCTTGTTCTTTTCCCAATTTAACTTCCACATCACTTATCGTCCCGGCTCCAAGAATGGCAAGGCTGACGCCTTATCCCGCATGTTTCTGAACACAGAGTCCTCAAAGGAACCTGCCACCATTCTGTCTGCACATAACTTCCTCCATGCCATCCAACCTGACCTAACCGTAGCCCTTAAACAAGCCTCCAATCAATTTTCTGTTCCCTCATTACCTTTTCTTGAAAAGAAACAGGAATTACTTTGGGCCCATGGCCGAATATCTGTTCCCCCTCCGGTCAGGCTTCAAGTTCTGCAGGCCCTCCATGACCACAAGATGTCTGGCCACTTTGGAATGCAAAAGACGGCCGACTTGGTAAGTCGGTCCTACTGGTGGCCAGGCTGGAGAAAGGACTGCCAAAATTATGTACTTTCCTGTAACACCTGCCAGAGAAACAAGGGGTCCAACATCAAGTCCTGGGGTCTGTTGAGACCTCTACCCGTTCCTGAACGTCCATGGAAAGAGATTTCTATGGATTTTATTGTAGACTTGCCTCCCTCAGATTCCTTTACCACTATTCTGGTTGTGATAGATCGCCTCTCAAAGATGGCCCACTTTTTGCCCATGAAGGGTACCCCTTCTGCCGCCTCCACCACGGACATTTTCATCAAGGAAATTGTAAGGCTACACGGGGTACCAGCCAATATCACCTCAGACCGGGGGGTACAGTTCACCTCTAAGTTTTGGAGAGACCTCTGCAAGGCTCTAGAGATTAAATCTTCCATGTCCTCAGCGTACCACCCGCAAACCAATGGCCAAACCGAACGGACTAATCAGACCCTTGAGCAATATTTGAGATGTTTCTGTTCCTATTCCCAAGATGACTGGTCAGGCCTGTTACCTTACGCAGAGTTTGCTTACAATAACTCCCTACATTCTGCCATTAACCAAACGCCCTTTTGGGCAAACTACGGATATCACCCCTCTTTTCTTCCAGATTCCATTCCAGACATCTCTACTCCAGCAGCACAGGAACTGGTCAAGCATATTCAGGACAACTTTCTCCAAATTCAACAGGCCATGAAGGAAGCGCAAAGAGGGTATGAAGTACAGTACAACCGGGGTAGGAAGAAGTGTCCGACGTTCAAGATTGGTGAGAAAGTTTGGTTATCAACTGCTAATTTGAAACTCCCCTGTCCATCCCGGAAACTCGGCCCCAGGTTCATCGGTCCTTTTGAGGTCAAGAGGGTGATCAACCCAGTCGCCTTTGAACTAGATTTACCCAGCTCCTATAAGATCCATCCAGTATTCCATGCTTCTTTACTGAAACCTGTAATTGCCAATTCTTTCCCTCACAGGCAGATGCCACTTCCTCCACCCATCACCATCCAAGGAGAGGAAGAATTAGAGGTCGAAAAGATCCTGGATTTCCGTAAAAGAAGAGGGCAGGTTCAGTACCTAGTCAAATGGAAGGGTTATCCTCCTGAAGATTGCTCCTGGGAACCATCTGAAAATATCCATGCCCCCCGATTAATACGAGAATACCACCAAAGACACCCTGAATTGGGCATCCGGAGGCTGCCCTTAGGGGGGGGGGGGCACTGTCAGGGAAATACCGTACTTCGTTGCCGGGTTCCAAGAATGCGCACGCGCGGTAGAGCGGCTCAGCGAACAGTACAGGTACGCCGGGTAGTGGGTGCGCATGCGCGGGTCCATGGCGCTCGGGTATCTGATGCAGCTCAGCCAGTGCGGCTCACCGCTGTGCGCGGCGCTGACAGAGGACGAGTGCGCATGCGCACTCGTCCGGGTATCCCACCTGACCATTTACCTGGTTTATAAAAGGCTTTCTCTTTCCCTTCACAAATCGCTGGTTTGTTGTCTCTTTCTGAGTCTTGGCTCCAGTCCTTGTATCCAGTATCCTGTATCCAGTACCTTGTATCCAGTACCTTCTATCCTGTACCTGCTTGATTACCTGTGCCTGACACGGAACCCGCTTGACCACCGCTGCTGTTACCTGTGTTTGACCCCTGGCCTGCTTCCTGGATACCTCTGCTGCCTGATTACCTGTGCTTGACCCTCGGCCTGCTTGCTGGACATTCTCTGAGTTACTTACCTGTGTTTGACCCCTGGCCTGCTTCCTTGATACCTCTTCTGCCTGATTACCCGTGCTTGACCCTCGGCTTGCCTACTGGACATTCTCTGAGTTACCTGTGTTTGACCCTCTGCCCGGTGTTCTGGACTTCCAGTTCTCACATGCACCTAAGGGTCCTCCTCCGGTACACGTTCTGGTACCTACATAGCCTCTGCCTCATCACGGTCCTGCCAGGTGTCTACTTCCAGTGCAGCATCAGCCTCTCCTGGTCAACGTCGCTACTGCACACCACCGGCAACACACCTGCTGGCAACCCGTGCATCTTTGTGCCCGGTGACCTCTGTATCCACTCCAGAGGCATCGTGCACCTAGTCGCAAGGGGAGCAGCTCTCAGCATTTCGGCCCGGGTGAGTACCTCTGACAGGGGGCCCTTGGTGATTGGTCAAGTTTGACCAGACAGGAATACCACACCCATAGAGATTTGATAGACCTATGGAAGGAGGGGCACATGGATCAACAAGAAGATACTGAGGTAGATCCTGAACTATTGAATATGGCCATGAAATCTGTGATGAATATGAGTATGAAGGGAACAAGTGTGGGCTCTGTGAAAATTACCACATTGAAGAATGTGGGTCTATACATCAAGATCAAGACTCTTTCCCTCTTTGTCTGCAGTCTCTGGATTGGTTTGCTTTGTACGAGCAGTCACTAACAAAGTTAGAAAGAATCGTACTGGATATCTTAAAATGTGCCAAAGTATACTAGGCAACAGACAGTGGTATACCCCCATCCCTGGTATTAATATGGACAGAGATAAAAGGAGATTGTTTGCCATCCTGGATTGTGCTCTGGTGAGAAAGCTTATTGATAAGGAGACAGACAGTGTGGTATCTTAAAGTTGACTTTCCAAAGGTGCCAGTCTTCTACACACTACCGAAGGTCCACAAGTCACTGGATAACCCCCTGGACGCCCAATAATCTCGGGAGTGTGATCACTCACCGAGAAGATTAGTGAGTATGTGGATAGAATTTTGCAGCCATTTGTGGGGAACCAGTTCTCATATGTCAAGGACACGTCCCATTTGCTTACCCTACTACATGACTTGACTTTACTGGAGGGTACTCTCCTAATAACATTGGATATAGAGGCTCTGTATTCCTCTATACCCCATGACAAGGGTTTACAAATTAGCAAAAAGATCTTGAACAGTAGACCACGGGACAAGAGAGACCACAACACGTGTATTTTGGAATTGTTGGAATTTTTGTTGAAAACTATTACGTTTCAATGCAATAGCAAACACTACTGCCATGCACAAGGCACGGCCATCGGCACTAAATCTGCCCCTGCCTATGCCAATATCTACCTGGGAGAATTGGATTTTTGATGGAGGGGGACGTCGTCGTTGTGCCTGTCCAGGATTCTGTCCTGGCAAAGGTACATTGACAATGTCCTCATGTTGTGGTCAGGTGATGAGGAGGAATTGAAAGATTTTATGGACACCTTGGGTGTCAATCCTTACAATCTGAATTTCACATATGAATTCCACAGGGAAAGCGTAACTTTTTTAGATCTGACCATCTTTGTGGACAAGGATGGCAATATTGGGACTAAACTATAAATGAAACAGACTGCATGTAATAAACTGTTAACTGGAGACAGCTTTCATCCAAAAGCACTTTTAAAAAAAATATTGGGACATATGGGACAATATCTAAGGGCCCACCCTAATTGCACAACGGAACAGGACTCTGAGCAGGAAGAGATTTCACCAGAGAGATAAAACCAGAAATGGCTAAGAAGGGCCTACAATAGAGCAAAGGATAGTGAAAGGGACTCCCTCATTTTCAAACAGAGGGGGGAACAAGATCAGGTGCAGGGACCCTCAAGACTGAGTATATAGTATACCCAACAAGTCAGCAAAGTTAGGGACATTTGTTCAACACACTGGCACCTTTTGAAGGAGGACAATTCAGTGGGCAAATTTGTCTCCAGGAATCCTCAGTTGGTATATGGAAGGGCCCACTCTCTCAATGACCTTTTGGTACATAGTGAAATTTCTTGGACCCCTCCACTTTATGCTTTCTGTGGGGGCATGGTGCATTGTAGTAGCTGTGAGCTTTGCCCCTATGTGATAGAGGGTGACTCTCTAGGCTGCCGATGGGGAGACTCCTAATATGTAGATATGTAGAAGGCTAATTGTGATACTATGGGGTAATTTATGTCATATTGTGCTCCTGCAGTTCGTTTTATGTGGCTAAAACCATAAGACCCATACGAAAGAGGTTTCAGGAGCACATTTACAAAGTTGAGACACACCATTTTGAAGGCCCCCCGTGGCCCTACATGTATGCCTACAGCATAACAGGGATCCCTGTTGTCTCAAATGTTGGGTCCTAGAAGTGGCCCCCAAGACAAGGGGGGGGGGGGGGGGGGGTTGATCAGATTGTTTTCCAGCACGAAGCATGTTGGATTTGGGAGTTGGAGGCTACTAAGCCCCCTGACTTAAATGATAGCCTAAGTTTTCTCCCATTTCTTAAATGACTCCATAGATTGGGTGTATCCATCTCTATCATATAGGTTACGTTGACTTTTGAAAATATTACTCACCATGTACAGTGTGGTTACAGCTTATATATTGTATTGAATAGGATACCAAATACAAGTTGCTGTCCTTTTTCCTTTTTTATTTATTGAGTTCTGTGGATTTTATTTTTGTGCTGTTTATTCAAGTATTTCCTCTAGGGGGAGACTGCTTTGATATTGACTAAGTAAGTCCTGCAAGCAATGCTGTGTCTTTTATGTACTTCAGCATCACAATGTTTCACACTATCCACTGCCCGCCCCTCCCCTCTCACTTCCGTGAGGATAGGAGGAGACACTGCTTAGTATGAGATGCAGTGACGTCATGATGTTTGTGGAAAATTAAGTGGCGTGGCAACGTAATACGAAGCGGATGTGATGTACAAAACACACGTGTTGTTGTCCATTTAAAGCTTGGATACTCCACATGGTGAAGTGACCGCAATCGGTAACGAGCCTCTGATGCAGCTGGCAGGGATCAGCAAAACCGGTCAGGCCAACAGGACCCATGTCTGGATGACATATATTTAACTTTATCGCATTTCCCTCAAATTTGGCGTTTCCAATGAAATGGGAGGGATACACTCTGGGACATTGAATCCATAGATTTACAGGAACTGATAAGTATATTGATGATTACTTTGAATGGACTCGTCCTTGATTGGGCCTTTTTAGCTACGGTGTGAGGGAGGTTATGGAGGATTGTGTCATCATTCCATGATTCAAGTGAATAATTCACCATCGCATTGGTTTTCACAGAGCAAGAAATCCCCCTATTTGCATACCTCCTCTGGATCACTGTTACCCAACCCACACCCAGCCACTTCCTCATCTGTTTCATCTACTACAAACAGTTATGTTTCACCTACAATCTCTTAGCATGGACCAGTATAAGCCCATCCCTAAGCCCATCCCTGGGTGGCTCTGTGTCCTTGTTTGGCTCTTTCCTGCACCATGCACTTTTTTCATTATGCCTATGAGGTAACAATATGATAACGAAGCCGAAAGATCCAAAATAAAAAATGCTTTATTTTCGTATCCATTATATTTTTGTATCGTTGCGACAACAGTTCGATGTAGATAGAGGATTCGACATGACGATGACAATAGTGTTCTCTGTCTATTTAACCTGCGGTCGAATGTGCCTAACCTAACTATTAGTCCAAGATTATTCGACATAGAGAGAAAAGATTCTACATTATAGAGACAATAGTAAAAGAGCTGTTAGTGGTCGCTGCTGGAATGGGTGGGGGAAGTAAAATGATGATGATGAATGTTATTGTAACTGAAGATTAGGAGTAGTAAAATAGCTAGAACTTAAAGGATCACTAAAGATATGGCCCCGAACCTGGTCTTTTGGGGTCCCTCGGCATCTGTCTCGGCTCCCCCCCACAAGGACTCAACACCTTCAAGCGAGCTCCCTCGCATGTCTACTGTCCATCGGAGTGTTATAGATAAGAAGGGGAAGAATAGTGCTGTTCACAGGTATATGTAGTACATCTGCTAGATAAAGTAGTTTAGAGGCAAGAGGGTATAGGCACACGTAGAGAAGACTGGCCAGTCATTATGGGCATTAAATTAAGTAAGGGAATGAAGGGTAAGAGACCCTCAAAAATGCCCAGCGCAAGAGGAGCACTATAAATGAACCGAAGTTGCAGTTCCGCCTATACTGAGCCCCTAGATTAATGGTTAAAGTGGACAGGGATCCACAATGGGTAACTGGGTTACCACCGAAGTCCACAGGGATTAAGAATCATGCAGAGTACACAGCTAGAGAAACAGCTATCTATGTGAGCAGGATGGATGAAGGGTGACAATTAACACTAGACAGAAAGGGCCATTTTCATGTTAAGTTGTGGGATTAATTTGGGGTCAGGCACTACAACTAGTAAAGTCAAGACACAGAGAAATGAGAGTTAAAACAATATATTTTATATGTTGTCAGAGAGGGAAGATGGGATGAGCACTATGGCTGCCCGTCTGATCATAGAAGGTACAGTATGTGAAGTATGGTATTACAATACATTGGATGCAAAGGATATCAGAACAAAATAAGAAAAGCAGAAATTTAGCAAGGAAGTATTTAAAAGAGTTAAAAGAAAGTGAGAGAATGATATGCATGTGTTGTGTACAAATGGGAAAAATGTAAGCGATTTTAGAGAGATATTTGTGTATGTCTGTAAATGCTGGAACCTTTAGTTCTATCGCTTGTGTGTGTCATGTACGCAGATGTGACCCCCTCCTTTGTGCTCTCCTGAAAGAATGTAGCTGGGATGAGAGGTTGGTGATAAGCTGGAAGGACACCATGCCAATTTTAGTTTTTTGGACAAAACATTTATAACTTTATGTGCCGGTTTAACGAATCTAATGATAAACAATGTGATCACAATAATTTTTGAATCTGTTTTCCAAAAATGTTAAAATGAAGGTTACATTTAACCGTGTATTACACAAATTGAATATCCTTTGATAGTGGAAACAGTGCATTTAAAAAAGGGAATTAAGTAAAATTAAGTAATATGTACCCCTTTAAGGACCTTTATCTGTGGATATATATTAGTATTAGGGTGTGATATTGAAATTATCATTTGAGTATCAATTTCTAATATGAGTTTAACAATTTTATTAATAATATAGATATATTAAAACTGGTTTAGACAACCTTTGATTGGAAATGAAATCAGTTTAATGGGGAATTGATAAAAATGGGATTAGTTTAGATTAAGATAACAATTTTGTAATTTTACATTTATTGAGTGGAAAGAAAAAAGATTAAGATGAGGTTGTTAATTGGAATATAGCTGCCATAATGTTTAACAAAGCCAAGATGGATGGGATACATAAGAACTTTTTCTACAAAAATGAAATCTAAAAGTCTGATAATAAATTGATGTGCGGCCCATGATGTGAGAGTAATAATAAATAATATTTAAATATGACGGACCCATGGCATCAAGTCCGCACGCCCTGTTGGGATGGATCCCACCTGCAGCCAGTTGTTTTGTAGTTTTTAATGTGGCTGAGCGCTTTCTGTTTGTTTTTATATATTTTTATTTTTGAATCCAAAGCAGAATGTGTGGATTGTGAAATGATGTGCCCGGTTTCCTTGTAAGTGCCGTGGGTATAAGCAGAAGAATATTTTGGATTTATGGACATCTCTGCATGACCGCAGGGTATTGTTATCATTTATTATAATATTGCCAGGAAAAAGTTGTCTTTTTGAAACATGAAACTGGAGTTCTTACACAAACAGCATGATAGAAAACAAGCCATTGTTATATATTTATGCAAGCTGGACCCAGTAATGAAGGGTTCACCCCGATATATCAGAGCTGTAGTTTTATGCAAAGGTGCTATTAGACAAAGTTAGACATTATTTTGGTCAAATATTAAATTTTTATTGGTCTGACATTCTAAACAGCAAATATACAGCTAACTAAATGTTTGTCTAATGAAAGGTTTAAAATATGAGTTTGTTTATGTACAAATCCAACAATGAAAAATGCGTACATTTTAATCCAGCCACCTTATTGCCCCTATTGGAGGAGGCTGGAGACAAAGAAAAAACACATGTGTTAAATTGATGGCGTAGGAATCAGCTGCTGTGAGCCCAGTGCAGGACACACTCCCTGAAGACCCAGATATTTAATATTTTGGAGAGTTATTCCCGGTTTTATACTGAGTATGCAGTTTATAACCCAGAAGGATACTCTGTATTAGAGTCATTGGATCCTTTTTTCCCAGCTCAAGAAGCAGAGCTCCATGTTTTAGCAAAGCCTGTGAGCTATAAAAAGAGTGTATATTTATATAGATAGTAGAGAATTAGAGAGCTTTTGCTTCCATTTGAAGGGCCAGAAGTTTGTTTTTTCTTCGGCAGGTAAACCAATAAAGCATGCTAAGTTAATTTAATCGGCTGTTTTCAGCCTTCCAGGTTCTTGCTGAGGTAGCCATACTAACATTAAAACTCACACATGGAAGCAGACCGACTAAGATGCTGCATTTACAGCCCCGGACACTTGCTGGGTCTGTGCAACTCACAGATTCCACCCTAGTTCTGGCCCAGTATAGCTGGGATTAATAATTCAACTTTAAGGACCCCAGAACGAGAAGAACAAGTGGTCCACAGTGGGCAACTTCTTATGAAACAGGACATTGGAAAAGGTGATCATTTATGTCTGCCAGCCACTCTTTTCCCTCCAGCTTGATACATGGACCGTGTCATCAGTCACAAGCAGTTATGGCTGCCTTAGTAAATGAGCGTGGGATAGAGCCAGGATTCACCTGTTACCAAAGGTGTTACCAAAAGCTGAACATCCCTTACAGAGATTACAAAAAGATATATCCAGAAAAAAGGCGCAACAACACAAGTGTATATACCTCATATAGTATTACCAAATAGTCCAGGGGTGATAGCGATATATGTATATATATATGTGTGTACATATATATACCCTCAAAGTATACGAGTGTCTTGGGGTCAGTCAGGGCAGCCACCCAGGAGAGAACCAGAAAGCGGGTTCCAATAAGCTAGAAAAAAACAAGGAAATGTTTTTATTACGGTGACGTCATCGCCGGGTGACTGCGCCGTGTGTTTGCTCCCCAAGCCTCGTTTTCACCTCCCCTCTACACGGCCGTGTCCCATTACATCTCAGAGGTGAGAGCGCCGGCTCTCTGGACACTATCGCAGTGCTCTCCTTGCATTGGCGCCCCCCCTCCCTTATCCTCCTCAGCCCCACCACCGGAACCCCTGCTCTAGAAAAACGGGCCCTGTGCCCTACTTAGAGACTGGACTTTTTTACCTGCACCTGGGTCTGAAGGAAGACCATACCAGCACCACGCTCTGCCATACCTACATCCCCTGATGAGAGGCAAGACAAAGTGAAGCAGCTGTAACCTGGACTTGCTGAGATCTGCAGTTCCACCATCTTCCCAGCCCAGCATGCAGAACCTGAACGTGACATCATATACCCCCATGTCAGTGGATAATTGTTACTGTAATAAATTGAATTTGATACATACTCAGAGGCGCCCCCTTTCCTTGTTTTTTTTATCCAGATGCCCAAGTCAGGATCTTATGAGTATGCATTTTGTCCGTATTGACATGTTTTTTGGATGTCCACTGGCTAATGCTACTGCAAAGGCCACAGTAAAAAGTGTTATCAGAAGTAGTTTGTAAGTACAGAGAGTAACAGAGGAAATCATTTTTTATAGGAGAGTCCTTACTAGAAGTTTTGAGGTTTTATTTTTACACTCTCTACTGTCTACAATGTAGCGGACAAAGTAGAGTAAGAAACTTTTGCCTGAGTGTTTTCTTATAATTTATGAAGCCCCTAAGGCAGAGGTGTCCAAACTTTTTTCAAAGAAGGCCAGATTTGATGAAGCGAACATGCTTGAGGGCCGACCTTTTTTCCTGACATTGTTTGAACCATTAAAATTCAGTCTGTGTGTTCGTTCGAGTACTGACACACTGCCCAACAAGAATTCTCTTGCCTTTGTGGCTGTGTGTGAGTAAAGAGATGATCTCAGGCGTGTTATTTGGATATACCGTATTTATTGGCGTATAACACGCACCTTCACTTTAAGAGGGAAGATTTAGGAAAAAAATACAATTTTAAATAAAGAAATATGAAGCAAAATAAGGGTCAGTGCCCATCTGCAGCACCACCATTGCCAGAAATGTCAGGAATGCAGCCCCCATCATTGTCAGGAATGTCAGGAATGCAGCCCCCCATCATTGTCAGGAATGCAGCCCCCCATCATTGTCAGGAATGTCAGGAATGCAGCCCCCCATCATTGTCAGGAATGCAGCCCCCCATCATTGTCAGGAATGTCAGGAATGCAGCCCCCATCATTGTCAGGAATGCAGCCCCCCATCATTGTCAGGAATGCAGCCCCCCATCATTGTCAGGAATGTCAGGAATGCAGCCCCCCATCATTGTCAGGAATGTCAGGAATGCAGCCCCCCATCATTGTCAGGAATGCAGCCCCCCATCATTGTCAGGAATGCAGCCCCCCATCATTGTCAGGAATGTCAGGAATGCAGCACCCCCCCCATCATTGTCAGGAATGCAGCACCCCCCATCATTGTCAGGAATGTCAGGAATGCAGCACCCCCCCATCATTGTCAGGAATACACAGCCCCCATCATTGTCAGGAATACACAGCCCCCATCATTGTCAGGAATGCAGCACCCCCCCCATCATTGTCAGGAATGTCAGGAATGCAGCACCCCCCCCCCCCCCATCATTGTCAGGAATACACAGCCCCCATCATTGTCAGGAATACACAGCCCCCATCATTGTCAGGAATACACAGCCCCCATCATTGTCAGGAATACACAGCCCCCATCATTGTCAGGAATGCAGACTCACCATTGTGCAGTGCAGCCTGAATTATGCCCCTCCATCTGCCGCCTCGGAGGGTACAGGGAGGGGGCGGGACGAGCGCCAAAAGATAACATACAGGAGAAACTCCTGTTTTCTCTGCGGCCTCTTTAATACAAGGTCCCGCCTCCTTTGATGGACAGAACAGCCGTCCAATGGCAGTGCTGGAGACGGGACTTCCTATTATAGAGGCTGCCGTGTAAACAGGAAATACTCCTGTGTGCACGGCTCTTGTCCCGCCTCCTCCCTGTCCCCTCCAAGGCATCCAGACATATATATCTTTTGTGGCCCCGGCGCTGGGAGATCGTTGGGGGCCACAAAAGATATACATGTCCAGATAAACAGGCGGGCCGTTCAAAACCGGAACGTGGGCCGCGATTGGCCCGCGGGCCGGACTTTGGACATGCCTGCCCTAAGGGGATGTTGGACTCTTTCCCTATGGGATTTGGTTTGGGAGTGTGTTACTCACTTGCTTATATTTTGTCTCAGCAGCTGAAGTCCTCCATTCGGTTCTCACAGAGAATGTTGCTGATCTTTTAAAGGTTTTTGACAAACTCATTTATGTGTTTTCTCCCCATTTCCAGATCCTAAAAGTTTGGAAGGATCTAAAACTAAAGCCAGGTGACTTGTGGATTGTTAAGAGACATTTATATATAAGGAAATGTTTGGAGACTCAATACAGCATTTATTTCATGTACAGTTTTGCAAAACTTGACGGAAAAGTCACCTGGATCCACACCAGACCCTGCAAAAATTACTAAATTAAAGAAATCTCTGTGTTTGATTTGTTTCCCTCTTACGATCACAGTCTAGGGTACTTTTTGATTCAATTACTTTAATTGTAAGGGATATATATATTTGAAAAGTAGTTTAGTCATGTTGAAGTCATATTTGTCTTTTGTACCTCTTCCATTTTATGTAGAATTGTCTGTGTTTACATATGCTGATCAGCATATGTAAAGCATACCAACAATTAAGCTAGAAGGCCATTCTGGCCACAGGAGTGTACAGCCAGTACTCTGTAAATATGTCTTATCAATCATTTGTTTTTCACAATGAAAAGTCATTTTGTAATGAAAAAATCTGCTCAGCTATTATTTTTTCCACAATGGAGTTTTTGCCTCTTTGGCCAGGACTACCTCCACCTAAGCGTGTGGAGGTTCCAGGTTACAGGTGATAGCATGTATGCTTAGTGATCAAAATATTGATCAAAAGAGAGGAGATGTAATGGAAATTTGTAAGTTCTGTATATAATTGTATTCTATTTTTTATGTATTGTACACTGCCCTCACTGTGCAAACGGCACTAATAATGTTTTCAGTACATGTTTACATTCTTTCGAGTCCTGATTAGAATTAGCCTGCCTATGATACGCCCCTTGTTACCATAAACGTACAATTGTAATATTAATGTGATACCTACGTAATCATGTGTATAAAACCCTTCAATTGCATCATAATAAAGGAGAACGGTTATTTGGAAAGATGCTGAGCGTATCTTTTGTGTCTGTTCCCTACTGCAGTAGTTATTATTAATTTGGAACCACTAATCAATATGAGGATAGGAGTTGCCTATCTATAAATTCCCAGGACAGTTGCCCAATTAAACAGTGCATTGAGGTTGGCTTGTAAGTCGTAGACATCCTGTGAGGATGTTATTCCCCTGCAGAGCTTGATGTCATCTGCAAAGACTTAAATGGTGATGGCCATTATCGCCATTCCTTTAAATTCAATGTATGTCCTCACACTGGTCCCTTGCGTTTCCATTCTGGTGTTAAAAATCTAGCTTAACTCCATTTTAAATATAGGCACCACATTGGCTTTATGCTAATCCAGTGGTACTATTCCCATCATTAAAGAGTCCCAAAAAAATTGAAACAATGGCTTTGAAATGACAGAGCTCAACTCTTTTAGGATACGTGGGTGTATGCCATCTGGTCCAGGTTCTTTATTCACCTTTTTTCTGTCTAAATATTTCTAGACCATATGACTTTTGAGCAATTGTGGATCATTTGGGGCTTCACTTTGTTCCCAGCCACCCAATGTAGATTATTTTGTAAAGGGCCTACATGCTCAGACCTTTTTACTGTTAATATATTTGAAGAATTTTTGGGGGTTTACTACAGTATCTTTTGCAACCTGTCACTGGTTTTGAATTTTTGCGGCCTTGATTTCTTTTACATATTTTTTTTATATTCTTTGTAATCTGTCCATATCTGTCAGCAGCACTCCTAATGCCCTATCCCAGCTAAGCCAATTTTAATATGGCTGCTGGGAACCCTTTCTTTTTATAGAGAGGTCAGGGCCGTCTTTAATATTGATTGGACCCTGGGCAAAACTTTTCTTTTGCTCTCCGACCTGCTCTGAGACATACAATAAATAGCAGCTAGACTCAAAATCAGTTTACTGAATCAGATCAGGCAGCGATTGCGATTTGGTTGCCAGAGGTTACAGTGTATCATTACCGCTCACTGACTGGTTGCTAGAGGTTACAGCACATAATTTCAGATTGTTGATTGGTTGCTAGAGATTACTGTGGATATGACCTCAGGGGGGCATGATATACATATCAATGCCACCAGCTGCCCCTTCTTACATATGAATGCCAGTAATTTACATGTAAACACAGGGTCTGCCAGTGAGTCATCTGTACACAATAGGGATGAGCCAAACACCCCCCCGTTCGGCTCGCACCAGAACCCACGAACGGACCTAAAGTCCGTGCGAGCTTTAGAACCCTATTAGTTATAATGGATGCGAACGTTCGAAATCAAAAGTGCTAATTTTAAAGGCTAATATGCATGTTAATGTCATAAACAGTGTTTGGGGACCTGGGTCCTGCCCCAGGGGACATGTATCAATGCTAATTTTTTTTTTTAAAACGGCCGTTTTTTCAGGAGCAGTGATTTTAATAATGCTTAAATTGAAACAATAAAAGTGTAATATTCCTTTAAATTTCATACCTGGGGGGTGTCTATAGTATGCATGTAAAGGGGCGCATGTTTCCCGTGTTTAGAACTGTCTCTGCAAAAAGTGTAATTTTTGCAAGTAAAAAAGCTATTTAAAATCACTCGCAGCTAATGTGTATTGACGGCTCCCGTAATACAGAGAACAGTCATTCATTGAAACTGAAAGTCATTCATAAAAAAAAAAAGTCATTGATAAAAAAAAAAAAAAATGAAAAAAAAAAAAAGCGTGGGGGTCCCCCCAAATTCAATAACCAGGCCCTTCAGGTCTGGGATGGATATTAAGGGGAACCCCAGTCAAAAAAAAATGGCGTAGGGTCCCCCTCAAAATCCATATCAGACCCTTATCCGAGCATGCAACCTGGCAGGCCGCAGGAAAAGAGGGGGGGACGAGAGCGGCCCCCCCTCCCTCCTGAACCGTACCAGGCCACATGCCCTCAACATTGGGAGGATGCTTTGGGGGTCTAAGACCCCCAAAGCACCTTGTCCCCATGTTGATGAGGACAAGGGCCTCATCCCCACAACCGTGCCCGGTGGTTGTGGGGGTCTGCGGGCGGGGGGCTTATCGGAATGTGGAAGCCCCCTTTAAAAAGGGGACCCCCAAATCCCGGCCCCCCCTGTGTGAAATGGTAAGGGGGTACCCCTACCATTTCACCAAAAAAGTGTCAAAAATGGTAAAAATGACAGGAGACGGTCTTTGACAATTCCTTTATTAAAATCTTTCTTCTTTCTTCATCCTTCGGTTTCTTCATCTTCTCCTTCCGTCATCTTCTTTCATCTTCTTCCATCTTCTTCTTTCTCCGATTCGCTTCTTCTTGCGCTGGTCTTCTCGTCCTTCTTGTCCGGCATCTTCTTCCGTCGTGTCGGTGTCTCTTCTTGGGCCGCTCCGCTCAATGGGAGGCTCCCGCTGTGTGAGGTTCCGCTCCGTCTGACAGGTCTTTTATAACGGAGGGCACCTGGTGACCCCGCCCCCCCCGTGCGT